>CAWVNZ010000694.1:0-29637 GCA_963930735.1 Dioctria linearis
CTTTTCTATAGTAAATTATTCAAAAAATAATTTTCTACTGTCGCAAATTTTAATTACGCCAGGGATTGCCTTTTTCTATAGTAAATAATTCAAAAAATAATTTTTTACTGTCGGCAAATTTTAATTGCGCCAGGGATTGCCTTTTCTATAGTAAAATATTCAAAAAATAATTTTATTACTGTCCGCAAATTTTAATTGCGCCAGGGATTGCCTTTCTATAGTAAATTATTCAAAAATAATTTTATACTGTCGCAAATTGTAAATTGGCCGCCAGGGATTGCCTTTTCTATAGTAAATTATTCAAAAAATAATTTTCTACTGTCGCAAATTTTAATTGCGCCAGGGATTGGTTTTTCTATAGTAAATTATTCAAAAAATAATTTTTTACTGTCGCAAATTTTAATTACGCCAGGGATTGCCTTTTCTATAGTAAATTATTCAAAAAATAATTTTTTATTGTCGCAAATTTTAATTACGCCAGGGATTGCCCTTTTCTATAGTAAATTATTCAAAAAATAATTTTCTACTGTCGCAAATTTTAATTACGCCAGGGGATTGCCCTTTTCTATAGTAAATTATTCAAAAAATAATTTTTTACTGTCGCAAATTTTAATTACGCCAGGGATTGCCTTTTCTATAGTAAATTATTTCAAAAAATAAATTTTCAAGCTGTCGCAAATTTTAATTACGCCAGGGACTGCCTTTTCTATAGTAAATTACTCAAAAATAATTTTCTACTGTCGCAAATTTTAATTACGCCAGAGATTGCCTTTTCTATAGTAAATTATTCAAAAAATAATTTTCTACTGTCGCAAATTTTAATTGCGCCAGGGATTGCCTTTTTCTATAGTAAATATTCAAAAAATAATTTTATACTGTCGCAAATTTTAATTACGCCAGGGATTGCCTTTTCTATAGTAAATTATTCAAAAAATAATTTTATACTGGCGCAAATTTTTAATTACGCCAGGGATTGCCTTTCTATAGTAAGTTATTCAAAAAATATTTTTTTACTGTCGCAAATTTTAATTACGCCAGGGATTGCCTTTTCTATAGTAAATTATTCAAAAAATAATTTTCTACTGTCGCAAATTGTAATTGCGCCAGGGATTGCCCTTTTCTATAGTAAATTATTCAAAAAATAATTTTTTACTGTCGCAAATTTTAATTACGCCAGGGGTTGCCTTTTCTATAGTAAATTATTCAAAAAATTAATTTTCTACTGTCGCAAATTTTAATTACGCCAGGGATTGCCTTTTTCTATAGTAAATTATTCAAAAAATATTTTTTTACTGTCGCAAATTTTAATTTGCGCCAGGGATTGCCTTTTTCTATAGTAAATTATTCAAAAAAAAAATTTCTTACTGTCGCAAATTTTAATTACGCCAGGGATTGCCTTTTTCTATAGTAAATTATTCAAAAAATAAGTGTATACTGTCGAAAATTTTAATTACGCCAGGGATTGCCTTTTCTATAGTAAATTATTCAAAAAATAATTTTTTACTGTCGCAAATTTTAATTACGCCAGGGATTGCCTTTTCTATAGTAAATTATTCAAAAAAAAATTTTCTACTGTCGCAAATTTTAATTACGCCAGGGATTGCCTTTTCTATAGTAAATTATTCAAAAAATAATTTTTTACTGTCGCAAATTTTAATTACGCCAGGGATTGCCTTTTCTATAGTAAATTATTCAAAATATAATTTTCTACTGTCGCAAATTTTAATTACGCCCAGGGATTGCCTTTTCTATAGTAAATTATTCAAAAAATAATTTTCTACTCTCGCAAATTTTAAGTACGCCAGGGATTGCCATTTCTATAGTAAATTATTCAAAAAATAATTTTTTTACTGTCGCAAATTTTAATTGCGCCAGGGGATTGCCTTTTCTATAGTGAATTATTCAAAAAATAATTTTTTACTGTCGCAAATTTCAAATCCGCCAGGGATTGCCTTTTCTACAGTAAATTTTGCAAAAAATAATTTTTTTACTGTCGCAAATTTAATTGCGCCAGGGATTGCGTTTTCTATAGTAAATTATTCAAAAAATAATTTTTTACTGTCGCAACTTTTAATTGCGCCAGGGATTGCCTTTTCTATAGTAAATTATTCAAAAAATAATTTTCTACTGTCGCAAATTTTTAATTACGCCAGGGATTGCCTTTTCTATAGTAAATTATTCAAAAAATAAGTGTATACTGTCGAAAATTTTAATTACGCCAGGGATTGCCTTTTCTATAGTAAATTATTCAAAAAATAATTTTTTACTGTCGCAAATTTTAATTACGCCAGGGATTGCCTTTTCTATAGTAAATTATTCAAAAAAATAATTTTCTACTGTCGCAAATTTTAATTACGCCAGGGATTGCCTTATCTATAGTAAATTATTCAAAAAATAATTTTCTTACTGTCGCAAATTTTAATTGCGCCAGGGATTGCCTTTTCTATAGTAAATTATTCAAAAAATAATTTTCTACTGTCGCAAATTTTAATTACGCCAGGGATTGCCTTTTCTATAGTAAATTATTCAAAAAAATAATTTTTTACTGTCGCAAATTTTAATTGCGCCAGGGATTGCCTTTTCTATAGTAAATTATTCAAAAAATAATTTTATACTGTCGCAAATTTTAATTGCGCCAGGGATTGCCTTTTCTATAGTAAATTATTCAAAAAATAATTTTATACTGTCGCAAATTGTAATTGCGCCAGGGATTGCCCTTTTCTATAGTAAATTATTCAAAAAATAATTTTCTACTGTCGCAAATTTTAATTGCGCCAGGGATTGGTTTTTCTATAGTAAATTATTCAAAAAATAATTTTTTACTGTCGCAAATTTTAATTACGCCAGGGATTGCCTTTTCTATAGTAAATTATTCAAAAAATAATTTTTTACTGTCGCAAATTTTAATTACGCCCAGGGATTGCCTTTTCTATAGTAAATTATTCAAAAAATAATTTTCTACTGTCGCAAATTTTAATTACACCAGGGATTGCCTTTTCTATAGTAAATTATTCAAAAAATAATTTTTTACTGTCGCAAATTTTAATTACGCCAGGGATTGCCTTTTCTATAGTAAATTATTCAAAAAATAATTTTCAACTGTCCGCAAATTTTAATTACGCCAGGGACTGCCTTTTCTATAGTAAATTACTCAAAAAATAATTTTCTACTGTCGCAAATTTTAATTACGCCAGAGATTGCCTTTTCTATAGTAAATTATTCAAAAAATAAATTTTCTACTGTCGCAAATTTTAATTGCGCCAGGGATTGCCTTTTCTATAGTAAATTATTCAAAAAATAATTTTATTACTGTCGCAAATTTTAATTACGCCAGGGATTGCCTTTTCTATAGTAAATTATTCAAAAAAAAATTTTATACTGTCGCAAATTTTAATTACGCCAGGGATTGCCTTTCTATAGTAAGTTATTCAAAAAATATTTTTTTACTGTCGCAAAATTTTAATTACGCCAGGGATTGCCTTTTCTATAGTAAATTATTCAAAAAATAATTTTCTACTGTCGCAAATTGTAATTGCGCCAGGGATTGCCCTTTTCTATAGTAAATTATTCAAAAAATAATTTTTTTACTGTCGCAAATTTTAATTACGCCAGGGGTTGCCTTTTCTATAGTAAATTATTCAAAAAATAATTTTCTACTGTCGCAAATTTTAATTACGCCAGGGATTGCCTTTTCTATAGTAAATTATTCAAAAAATAATTTTTTTACTGGTCGCAAATTTTAATTGCGCCAGGGATTGCCTTTTCTATAGTAAATTATTCAAAAAAAAATTTCTTACTGTCGCAAATTTTAATTACGCCAGGGATTGCCTTTTCTATAGTAAATTATTCAAAAAATAAGTGTATACTGTCGAAAATTTTTAAATTACGCCAGGGATTGCCTTTTCTATAGTAAATTATTCAAAAAATAATTTTTTACTGTCGCAAATTTTAATTACGCCAGGGATTGCCTTTTCTATAGTAAATTATTCAAAAAATAATTTTCTACTGTCGCAAATTTTAATTACGCCAGGGATTGCCTTTTCTATAGTAAATTATTCAAAAAATAATTTTTTACTGTCGCAAATTTTAATTACGCCAGGGATTGCCTTTTCTATAGTAAATTATTCAAAATATAATTTTCTACTGTCGCAAATTTTAATTACGCCAGGGATTGCCTTTTCTATAGTAAATTATTCAAAAAATAATTTTCTACTCTCGCAAATTTTAATTACGCCAGGGATTGCCATTTTCTATAGTAAATTATTCAAAAAATAATTTTTTACTGTCGCAAATTTTAATTGCGCCAGGGATTGCCTTTTCTATAGTGAATTATTCAAAAAATAATTTTTTACTGTCGCAAATTTCAAATCCGCCAGGGATTGCCTTTTCTTACAGTAAATTTTGCAAAAAATAATTTTTTACTATCGCAAATTTTAATTGCGCCAGGGATTGCGTTTTCTATAGTAAATTATTCAAAAAATAATTTTTTACTGTCGCAAATTTTAAATACGCCAGGATTGCCTTTTCTATAGTAAATTATTCAAAAAAAATTTTTATACTGTCGCAAATTTTAATTACGCCAGGGATTGCCTTTTCTATAGTAAATTATTCAAAAAATAATTTTTTACTGTCGCAAATTTTAATTACGCCAGGGATTGCCTTTTCTATAGTAAATTATTCAAAAAATAATTTTTCTACTCTCGCAAATTTTAATTACGCCAGGGATTGCCTTTTCTATGGTAAATTATTCAAAAAATAATTTTATACTGTCGCAAATTTTAATTACGCCAGGATTGCCTTTTCTATAGTAAATTATTCAAAAAATAATTTTTTACTGTCGCAAATTTTAATTACGCCAGGGATTGCCTTTTCTATAGTAAATTATTCAAAAAATAATATTCAACTGTCGCAAATTTTAATTACGCCAGGGATTGCCTTTTCTATAGTAAATTATTCAAAAAATAATTTTCTACTGTCGCAAATTTTAATTACGCCAGGGATTTCCTTTTCTATAGTAAATTATTCAAAAAATAATTTTCTACTGTCGCAAATTTTAATTGCGCCAGGGATTGCCTTTTCTATAGTAAATTATTCAAAAAATAATTTTATACTGTGGCAAATTTTAATTACGCCAGGGATTGCCTTTTCTATAGTAAATTATTCAAAAAATAATTTTATACTGTCGCAAATTTTAATTACGCCAGGGATTGCCTTTTCTATAGTAAATTATTCAAAAAATAATTTTTTACTGTCGCAAATTTTAATAACGCCAGGGATTGCCTTTTCTATAGTAAATTATTCAAAAAATAATTTTCTACTGTCGCAAAATGTAATTGCGCCAGGGATTGCCTTTTCTATAGTAAATTATTCAAAAAATAATTTTTTACTGTCGCAAATTTTAATTACGCCAGGGATTGCCTTTTCTATAGTAAATTATTCAAAAAATAATTTTTTACTGTCGCAAATTTTAATTACGCCAGGGATTGCCTTTTCTATAGTAAATTATTCAAAAAAATAATATTCAACTGTCGCAAATTTTAATTACGCCAGGGATTGCCTTTTCTATAGTAAATTATTCAAAAAATAATTTTATACTGTCGCAAATTTTAATTACGCCAGGGATTGCCTTTTCTATAGTAAATTATTCAAAAAATAATTTTCTACTTTCGCAAATTTTAATTACGCCAGGGACTGCCTTTCTATAGTAAATTACTCACAAAATAATTTTCAACTGTCGCAAATTTTAATTACGTCAGGGATTGCCTTTTCTATAGTAAATTATTCAAAAAATAATTTTCTACTGTCGCAAATTTTAATTACGCCAGCGATTGCCTTTTCTATAGTAAATTATTCAAAAAATAATTTTTTACTGTCGCAAATTTTAATTACGCCAGGGATTGCCTTTTCTATAGTAAATTATTCAAAAAATAATTTTATACTGTCGCAAATTGTAATTACGATAGGGATTGCCTTTTCTACAGTAAATTTAGCAAAAAATAATTTTTTACTGTTGCAAATTTTAATTGCGCCAGGGATTGCCTTTTCTATAGTAAATTATTCAAAAAATAATTTTATACTGTCGCAAATTTTAATTACGCCAGGGATTGCCTTTTCTATAGTAAATTATTCAAAAAATAATTTTATACTGTCGCAAATTGTAATTACGCCAGGGATTGCCTTTTCTACAGTAAATTTTGCAAAAAATAATTTTTTACTGTTGCAAATTTTAATTGCGCCAGGGATTGCCTTTTCTATAGTAAATTATTCAAAAAATAATTTTATACTGTCGCAAATTTTAAATACGCCAGGGATTGCCTTTTCTATAGTAAATTATTCAAAAAATAATTTTCTACTGTCGCAAATTTTAATTACGCCAGGGATTGCCTTTTCTATAGTAAATTATTCAAAAAATAATTTTTTACTGTCGCAAATTTTAAATACGCCAGGGATTGCCTTTTCTATAGTAAATTATTCAAAAAATAATTTCTTACTATCGCAAGTTTTAATTACGCCAGGGATTGCCTTTTCTATAGTAAATTATTCAAAAAATAATTTTATACTGTCGCAAATTTTAATTACGCCAGGGATTGCCTTTTCTATAGTAAATTATTCAAAAACTAATTTTCTTCTGTCGCAAATTTTAATTACGCCAGGGATTGCCTTTTCTCTAGTAAATTATTCAAAAAATAATTTTATACTGTCGCAAATTTTAATTACGCCAGGGATTGCCTTTTCTATAGTAAATTATTCAAAAATTATTTTATACTGTCGCAAATTTTATTTACGCCAGGCATTGCCTTTTCTATAGTAAATTATTCAAAAAATAATTTTTTACTGTCGCAAATTTTAATTACGCCAGGGATTGCCTTTTTCTATAGTAAATTATTCAAAAAATAATTTTCTACTGTCGCAAATTGTAATTGCGCCAGGGTTTGCCTTTTTTATAGTAAATTATTCAAAAAATAATTTTTTACTGTCGCAAATTTTAATTACGCCAGGGATTGTCTTTTCTATAGTAAATTATTCAAAAAATAATTTTCTACTGTCGCAAATTTTAATTACGCCAGGGATTGCCTTTTCTATAGTAAATTATTCAAAATTAATTTTCTACTGTCGCAAATTTTAATTACGCCGGGGTTTGCCTTTTCTATAGTAAATTATTCAAAAAATAATTTTTTACTGTCGCAAATTTTAATTGCGCCAGGGATTGCCTTTTCTATAGTAAATTATTCAAAAATAATTTTTTACTGTCGCAAATTTCAAATCCGCCAGGGATTGCCTTTTCTACAGTAAATTTTGCAAAAAATAATTTTTTACTATCGCAAATTTTAATTGCGCCAGGGATTGCGTTTTCTATAGTAAATTATTCAAAAAATAATTTTTTACTGTCGCAAATTTTAAATACGCCAGGGATTGCCTTTTCTATAGTAAATAATTCAAAAAAAAATTTTATACTGTCGCAAATTTTAATTGCGCCAGGGATTGCCTTTTCTATAGTAAATTATTCAGAAAATAATTTTATACTGTCGCAAATTTTAATTACGCCAGGGATTGCCTTTTCTATAGTAAATTATTCAAAAAATAATTTTTTACTGTCGCAAATTTTAATTACGCCAGGGATGGCCTTTTCTATAGTAAATTATTCAAAAAATAATTTTCAACTGTCGCAAATTTTAATTACGCCAGGGATTGCCTTTTCTATAGTAAATTATTCAAAAAATAATTTTCTACTGTCGCAAATTTTAATTACGCCAGGGATTTCCTTTTCTATAGTAAATTATTCAAAAAATAATTTTCTACTGTCGCAAATTTTAATTGCGCCAGGGATTGCCTTTTCTATAGTAAATTATTCAAAAAATAATTTTCTACTGTCGCAAATTTTAATTACGCCAGGGATTGCCTTTTCTACAGTAAATTTTGCAAAAAATAATTTTTTACTGTTGCAAATCTTAATTGCGCTAAGGATTGCCTTTTCTATAGTAAATTATTCAAAAAATAATTTTTTACTGTCGCAAATTTTAATTACGCCAGGGATTGCCTTTTCTATAGTAAATTATTCAAAAAATAGTTTTCTACTGTCGCAAATTTTAATTACGCCAAGGATTGCCTTTTCTATAGTAAATTATTCAAAAAATAATTTTATACTGTCGCAAATTTTAATTACGCCAGGGATTGCCTTTTCTATAGTAAATTATTCAAAAAATAATTTTCTACTTTCGCAAATTTTAATTACGCCAGGGATTGCCTTTTCTATAGTAAATTATTCACAAAATAATTTTCAACTGTCGCAAATTTTAAGTACGTCAGGGATTGCCTTTTCTATAGTAAATTATTCAAAAAAATAATTTTCTACTGTCGCAAATTTTAATTACGCCAGGGATTGCCTTTTCTATAGTAAATTATTCAAAAAATAATTTTTTACTGTTGCAAATTTTAATTGCGCCAAGGATTGCCTTTTCTATAGTAAATTATTCACAAAATAATTTTCAACTGTCGCAAATTTTAATTACGTCAGGGATTGCCTTTTCTATAGTAAATTATTCAAAAAATAATTTGTTACTATCGCAAGTTTTAATTACGCCAGGGATTGCCTTTTCTATAGTAAATTATTCAAAAAATAATTTTATACTGTCGCAAATTTTAATTACGCCAGGGATTGCCTTTTTCTATAGTAAATTATTCAAAAAATAATTTTTTACTGTCGCAAATTTTAAATACGCCAGGGATTGCCTTTTCTATAGTAAATTATTCAAAAAATAATTTCTTACTATCGCAAGTTTTAATTACGCCAGAGATTGCCTTTTCTATAGTAAATTATTCAAAAAATAATTTTATACTGTCGCAAATTTTAATTACGCCGGGATTTCCTTTTCTATAGTAAATTATTCAAAAAACAATTTTCTACTGTCGCAAATTTTAATTGCGCCAGGGATTGCCTTTTCTATAGTAAATTATTCTAAAAATAATTTTATACTGTCGCAAATTTTAATTACGCCAGGGATTGCCTTTTCTATAGTAAATTATTCAAAAAATAATTTTATACTGTCGCAAATTTTAATTACGCCAGGGATTGCCTTTTCTATAGTAAATTATTCAAAAAATAATTTTTTACTGTCGCAAATTTTAATTACGCCAGGGATTGCCTTTTCTATAGTAAATTATTCAAAAAATAATTTTCTACTGTCGCAAAATGTAATTGCGCCAGGGATTGCCTTTTCTATAGTAAATTATACAAAAAATAATTTTTTACTGTCGCAAATTTTAATTACGCCAGGGATTACCTTTTCTATAGTAAATTATTCAAAAAATAATTTTCTACTGTCGCAAATTTTAATTACGCCAGGCATTGCCTTTTCTATAGTAAATTATTCAAAAAATAATTTTCTACTGTCGCAAATTTTAATTGCGCCAGGGATTGCCTTTTCTATAGTAAATTATTCTAAAAATAATTTTTTACTGTCGCAAATTTTAATTATGCCAGGGATTGCCTTTTCTATAGTAAATTATTCAAAAAATAATTTTATACTGTCGCAAATTTTAATTACGCCAAGGATTGCCTTTTCTATAGTAAATTATTCAAAAAATAATTTTTTACTGTCGCAAATTTTAATTACGCCAGGGATTGCCTTTTCTATAGTAAATTATTCAAAAAATAATTTTCTACTGTCGCAAAGTGTAATTGCGCCAGGGATTGCCTTTTCTATAGTAAATTATTCAAAAAATAATTTTTTACTGTCGCAAATTTTAATTACGCCAGGGATTACCTTTTCTATAGTAAATTATTCAAAAAAGAATTTTCTACTGTCGCAAATTTTAATTACGCCAGGGATTGCCTTTTCTACAGTAAATTTTGCAAAAAATAATTTTTTACTGTTGCAAATTTTAATTGCGCCAGGGATTGCCTTTTCTATAGTAAAATATTCAAAAAATAATTTTATACTGTCGCAAATTTTAATTACGCCAGGGATTGCCTTTTCTATAGTAAATTATTCAAAAAATAGTTTTCTACTGTCGCAAATTTTAATTACGCCAGGGATTGCCTTTTCTATAGTAAATTATTCAAAAAATAATTTTATACTGTCGCAAATTTTAATTACGCCAGGGATTGCCTTTTCTATAGTAAATTATTCAAAAAATAATTTTCTACTTTCGCAAATTTTAATTACCCCAGGGATTGCCTTTTCTATAGTAAATTATTCACAAAATAATTTTCAACTGTCGCAAATTTTAATTACGTCAGGGATTGCCTTTTCTATAGTAAATTATTCAAAAAATCATTTTCTACTGTCGCAAATTTTAATTACGCCAGGGATTGCCTTTTCTATAGTAAATTATTCAAAAAATTATTTTTTACTGTCGCAAATTTTAATTACGCCAGGGATTGCCTTTTCTATAGTAAATTATTCAAAAATTAATTTTATACTGTCGCAAATTGTAATTACGCCAGGGATTGCCTTTTCTATAGTAAATTTTGCAAAAAATAATTTTTTACTGTTGCAAATTTTAATTGCGCCAGGGATTGCCTTTTCTATAGTAAATTATTCAAAAAATAATTTTATACTGTCGCAAATTTTAATTACGCCAGGGATTGCCTTTTCTATAGTAAATTATTCAAAAAATAATTTTATACTGTCGCAAATTGTAATTACGCCAGGGATTGCCTTTTCTACAGTAAATTTTGCAAAAAATAATTTTTTACTGTTGCAAATTTTAATTGCGCCAGGGATTGCCTTTTCTATAGTAAATTATTCAAAAAATAATTTTATACTGTCGCAAATTTTAAATACGCCAGGGATTGCCTTTTCTATAGTAAATTATTCAAAAAATAATTTTCTACTGTCGCAAATTTTAATTACGCCAGGGATTGCCTTTTCTATAGCAAATTATTCAAAAAATAATTTTTTACTGTCGCAAATTTTAAATACGCCAGGGATTGCCTTTTCTATAGTAAATTATTCAAAAAATAATTTTTTACTGTCGCAAATTTTAACTACGCCAGGGATTGCCTTTTCTATAGTAAATTATTCAAAAAATAATTTTCGACTGTCGCAAATTGTAATTGCGCCCGGGATTGCTTTTTCTATAGTAAATTATTCAAAAAATAATTTTTTACTGTCGCAAATTTTAATTACGCCAGGGATTGCCTTTTCTATAGTAAATTATTCAAAAAATAGTTTTCTACTGTCGCAAATTTTAATTACGCCAGGGATTGCCTTTTCTATAGTAAATTATTCAAAAAATAATTTTTTACTGTCGCAAATTTTAATTACGCCAGGGATTGCCTTTTCTATAGTAAATTACTCAAAAAATAATTTTCTACTTTCGCAAATTTTAATTACGCCAGGGATTGCCTTTTCTATAGTAAATTATTCACAAAATAATTTTCAACTGTCGCAAATTTTAATTACGTCAGGGATTGCCTTTTCTATAGTAAATTATTCAAAAAATAATTTTCTACTGTCGCAAATTTTAATTACGCCAGGGATTGCCTTTTCTATAGTAAATTATTCAAAAAATTATTTTTTACTGTCGCAAATTTTAATCTCGCCAGGGATTGCCTTTTCTATAGTAAATTATTCAAAAAATAATTTTATACTGTCGCAAATTTTAATTACGCCAGGGATTGCCTTTTCTATAGTAAATTATTCAAAAAAATAATTTTCTACTTTCGCAAATTTTAATTACCCCAGGGATTGCCTTTTCTATAGTAAATTATTCACAAAATAATTTTCAACTGTCGCAAATTTTAATTACGTCAGGGATTGCCTTTTCTATAGTAAATTATTCAAAAAATCATTTTCTACTGTCGCAAATTTTAATTACGCCAGGGATTGCCTTTTCTATAGAAAATTATTCAAAAAATTATTTTTTACTGTCGCAAATTTTAATTACGCCAGGGATTGCCTTTTCTATAGTAAATTATTCAAAAATTAATTTTATACTGTCGCAAATTGTAATTACGCCAGGGATTGCCTTTTCTATAGTAAATTTTGCAAAAAATAATTTTTTACTGTTGCAAATTTTAATTGCGCCAGGGATTGCCTTTTCTATAGTAAATTATTCAAAAAATAATTTTATACTGTCGCAAATTTTAATTACGCCAGGGATTGCCTTTTCTATAGTAAATTATTCAAAAAATAATTTTATACTGTCGCAAATTGTAATTACGCCAGGGATTGCCTTTTCTATAGTAAATTTTGCAAAAAATAATTTTTTACTGTCGCAAATTTTAATTACGCCAGGGATTGCCTTTTCTATAGTAAATTATTCAAAAAATAATTTTCTACTGTCGCAAATTGTAATTGCGCCAGGGATTGCCTTTTCTATAGTAAATTATTCAAAAAATAATTTTTTACTGTCGCAAATTTTAACTACGCCAGGGATTGCCTTTTCTATAGTAAATTATTCAAAAAATAATTTTCGACTGTCGCAAATTGTAATTGCGCCAGGGATTGCCTTTTCTATAGTAAATTATTCAAAAAATAATTTTTTACTGCCGCAAATTTTAATTACGCCAGGGATTGCCTTTTCTATAGTAAATTATTCAAAAAATAGTTTTCTACTGTCGCAAATTTTAATTACGCCAGGGATTGCCTTTTCTATAGTAAATTATTCAAAAAATAATTTTTTACTGTCGCAAATTTTAATTACGCCAGGGATTGCCTTTTCTATAGTAAATTACTCAAAAAATAATTTTCTACTTTCGCAAATTTTAATTACGCCAGGGATTGCCTTTTCTATAGTAAATTATTCACAAAATAATTTTCAACTGTCGCAAATTTTAATTACGTCAGGGATTGCCTTTTCTATAGTAAATTATTCAAAAAATAATTTTCTACTGTCGCAAATTTTAATTACGCCAGGGATTGCCTTTTCTATAGTAAATTATTCAAAAAATTATTTTTTACTGTCGCAAATTTTAATCACGCCAGGGATTGCCTTTTCTATAGTAAATTATTCAAAAAATAATTTTTTACTGTCGCAAATTTTAATTACGCCAGGGATTGCCTTTTCTATAGTAAATTATTCAAAAAATAGTTTTCTACTGTCGCAAATTTTAATTACGCCAGGGATTGCCTTTTCTATAGTAAATTATTCAAAAAATAATTTTTTACTGTCGCAAATTTTAATTACGCCAGGGATTGCCTTTCCTATAGTAAATTACTCAAAAAATAATTTTATACTGTCGCAAATTGTAATTACGCCAGGGATTGCCTTTTCTACAGTAAATTTTGCAAAAAATAATTTTTTACTGTTGCAAATTTTAATTGCGCCAGGGATTGCCTTTTCTATAGTAAATTATTCAAAAAATAATTTTATACTGTCGCAAATTTTAAATACGCCAGGGATTGCCTTTTCTATAGTAAATTATTCAAAAAATAATTTTCTACTGTCGCAAATTTTAATTACGCCAGGGATTGCCTTTTCTATAGCAAATTATTCAAAAAATAGTTTTTTACTGTCGCAAATTTTAAATACGCCAGGGATTGCCTTTTCTATAGTAAATTATTCAAAAAATAATTTTTTACTGTCGCAAATTTTAACTACGCCAGGGATTGCCTTTTCTATAGTAAATTATTCAAAAAATAATTTTCTACTGTCGCAAATTGTAATTGCGCCAGGGATTGCCTTTTCTATAAAAAATAATTTTTTACTGTCGCAAATTTTAATTACGCCAGGGATTGCCTTTTCTATAGTAAATTATTCAAAAAATAATTTTCTACTGTCGCAAATTGTAATTGCGCCAGGGATTGCCTTTTCTATAGTAAATTATTCAAAAAATAATTTTTCACTGTCGCAAATTTTAATTACGCCAGGGATTGCCTTTTCTATAGTAAATTATTCAAAATATTTTTTTTCTACTGTCGCAAATTTTAATTACGCCAGGGATTGCCTTTTCTATAGTAAATTATTCAAAAAATAATTTTCTACTGTCACAAATTTTAAGTGCGCCAGGGATTGCCTTTTCTATAGTAAATTATTCAAAAAATAATTTTATACTGTCGCAAATTTTAATTACGCCAGGGATTGCCTTTTCTATAGTAAATTATTCCAAAAATAATTTTCTACTGTCGCAAATTTTAATTACGCCAGGGATTGCCTTTTCTATAGTAAATTATTCAAAAAATAATTTTCTACTGTCGCAAATTTTAATTGCGCCAGGGATTGCCTTTTCTATAGTAAATTATTCAAAAAATAATTTTATACTGTCGCAAATTTTAATTACGCCAGGGATTGCCGTTTCTATAGTAAATTATTCAAAAAATAATTTTATACTGTCGCAAATTTTAATTACGCCAGGGATTGCCTTTTCTATAGTAAATTATTCAAAAAATAATTTTTTACTGTCGCAAATTTTAATTACGCCAGGGATTGCCTTTTCTATAGTAAATTATTCAAAAAATAATTTTATACTGTCGCAAATTGTAATTACGCCAGGGATTGCCTTTTCTACAGTAAATTTTGCAAAAAATAATTTTTTACTGTTGCAAATTTTAATTGCGCCAGGGATTGCCTTTTATATAGTAAATTATTCAAAAAATTATTTTATACTGTCGCAAATTTTAATTACGCCAGGGATTGCCTTTTCTATAGTAAATTATTCAAAAAATAATTTTTTACTGTCGCAAATTTTAAATACGCCAGGGATTGCCTTTTCTATAGTAAATTTTTCAAAAAATAATTTTCTACTGTCGCAAATTTTAATTACGCCAGGGATTGCCTTTTCTATAGTAAATTATTCAAAAAATAATTTTTTACTGTCGCAAATTTTAATTGCGCCAGGGATTGCCTTTTCTATAGTAAATTATTCAAAAAATAATTTCTTACTATCGCAAGTTTTAACTACGCCAGGGATTGCCTTTTCTATAGTAAATTATTCAAAAAATAATTTTATACTGTCGCAAATTTTAATTACGCCAGGGATTGCCTTTTCTATAGTAAATTATTCAAAAAATAATTTTCTACTGTCGCAAATTTTAATTACGCCAGGGATTGCCTTTTCTATAGTAAATTATTCAAAAAATAATTTTATACTGTCGCAAATTTTAATTACGCCAGGGATTGCCTTTTCTATAATAAATTATTCAAAAAATAATTTTATACTGTCGCAAATTTTAATTACGCCAGGGATTGCCTTTTCTATAGTAAATTATTCAAAAAATAATTTTTTACTGTCGCAAATTTTAATTACGCCAGGGATTGCCTTTTCTATAGTAAATTATTCAAAAAATAATTTTCTACTGTCGCAAATTGTAATTGCGCCAGGGATTGCCTTTTCTATAGTAAATTATTCAAAAAATAATTTTTTACTGTCGCAAATTTTAATTACGCCAGGGATTGCCTTTTCTATAGTAAATTATTCAAAAAATAATTTTCTACTGTCGCAAATTGTAATTGCGCCAGGGATTGCCTTTTCTATAGTAAATTATTCAAAAAATAATTTTTTACTGTCGCAAATTTTAATTACGCCAGGGATTGCCATTTCTATAGTAAATTATTCAAAAAATAATTTTCTACTGTCGCAAATTTTAATTACGCCAGGGATTTACTTTTCTATAGTAAATTATTCAAAAAATAATTTTCTACTGTCGCAAATTTTAAGTGCGCCAGGGATTGCCTTTTCTATAGTAAATTATTCAAAAAATAATTTTATACTGTCGCATATTTTAATTACGCCAGGGATTGCCTTTTCTATAGTAAATTATAAAAAAAATAATTTTCTACTGTCGCAAATTTTAATTGCGCCAGGGATTGCCTTTTCTATAGTAAATTATTCAAAAAATAATTTTATACTGTCGCAAATTTTAATTACGCCAGGGATTGCCTTTTCTATAGTAAATTATTCAAAAAATAATTTTCTACTGTCGCAAATTGTAATTGCGCCAGGGATTGCCTTTTCTATAGTAAATTATTCAAAAAATAATTTTCTACTGTCGCAAATTGTAATTGCGCCAGGGATTGCCTTTTCTATAGTAAATTATTCAAAAAATAATTTTTTACTGTCGCAAATTTTAATTACGCCAGGGATTGCCTTTTCTATAGTAAATTATTCAAAATATAATTTTCTACTGTCGCAAATTTTAATTACGCCAGAGATTGCCTTTTCTATAGTAAATTATTCAAAAAATAATTTTCTACTGTTGCAAATTTTAAGTGCGCCAGGGATTGCCTCTTCTATAGTAAATTATTCAAAAAATAATTTTATACTGTCGCAAATTTTAATTACGCCAGGGATTGCCTTTTCTATAGTAAATTATTCAAAAAATAATTTTCTACTGTCGCAAATTTTAATTACGCCAGGGATTGCCTTTTCTATAGTAAATTATTCAAAAAGTAATTTTCTACTGTCGCAAATTTTAATTGCGCCAGGGATTGCCTTTTCTATAGTAAATTATTCAAAAAATAATTTTATACTGTCGCAAATTGTAATTGCGCCAGGGATTGCCTTTTCTATAGTAAATTATTCAAAAAATAATTTTTTACTGTCGCAAATTTTAATTACGCCAGGGATTGCCTTTTCTATAGTAAATTATTCAAAATATAATTTTCTACTGTCGCAAATTTTAATTACGCCAGGGATTGCCTTTTCTGTAGTAAATTATTCAAAAAATAATTTTTTACTGTCGCAAATTTTAATTACGCCAGGAGTAAATTATTCAAAAAATAATTTTTTACTGTCGCAAATTTTAATTACGCCAGGGATTGCCTTTTCTATACTAATTTATTCAAAATATAATTTTCTACTGTCGCAAATTTTAATTACGCCAGGGATTGCCTTTTCTATAGTAAATTATTCAAAAAATAATTTTATACTGTCGCAAATTGTAATTACGCCAGGGATTGCCTTTTCTACAGTAAATTTTGCAAAAAATAATTTTTTACTGTTGCAAATTTTAATTGCGCCAGGGATTGCCTTTTCTATAGTAAATTATTCAAAAAATTATTTTATACTGTCGCAAATTTTAATTACGCCAGGGATTGCCTTTTCTATAGTAAATTATTCAAAAAAATAATTTTTTACTGTCGCAAATTTTAAATACGCCAGGGATTGCCTTTTCTATAGTAAATTATTCAAAAAATAATTTTCTACTGTCGCAAATTTTAATTACGCCAGGGATTGCCTTTTCTATAGTAAATTATTCAAAAAATAGTTTTTTACTGTCGCAAATTTTAATTGCGCCAGGGATTGCCTTTTCTATAGTAAATTATTCAAAAAATAATGTCTTACTATCGCAAGTTTTAATTACGCCAGGGATTGCCTTTTCTATAGTAAATTATTCAAAAAATAATTTTATACTGTCGCAAATTTTAATTACGCCAGGGATTGCCTTTTCTATAGTAAATTATTCAAAAAATAATTTTATACTGTCGCAAATTTTAATTACGCCAGGGATTGCCTTTTCTATAGTAAATTATTCAAAAAATAATTTTCAACTGTCGCAAATTTTAATTACGCCAGGGATTGCCTTTTCTATAGTAAATTATTCAAAAAATAATTTTCTACTGTTGCAAATTTTAATTGCGCCAGGGATTGCCTTTTCTATAGTAAATTATTCAAAAAATAATGTTATACTCTCGCAAATTTTAAATACGCCAGGGATTGCCTTTTCTATAGTAAATTATTCAAAAAATAATTTTCTACTGTCGCAAATTTTAATTGCGCCAGGGATTGCCTTTTCTATAGTAAATTATTCAAAAAATAATTTTTTACTGTCGCAAATTTTAATTGCGCCAGGGATTGCCTTTTCTATAGTAAATTATTCAAAAAATAATTTTTTACTGTCGCAAATTTTAAGTGCGCCAGGGATTGCCTTTTCTATAGTAAATTATTCAAAAAATAATTTTTTACTGTCGCAAATTTTAAATACGCCAGGGATTGCTTTTTCTATAGTAAATTATTCAAAAAATAATTTTCTACTGTCGCAAATTTTAATTACGCCAGGGATTGCCTTTTCTACAGTAAATTATTCAAAAAATAATTTTCTACTGTCGCAAATTTTAATTACGCCAGGGATTGCCTTTTCTATAGTAAATTATTCAAAAAATAATTTTATACTGTCGCAAATTTTAATTACTCCAGGGATTGCTTTTTCTATAGTAAATTATTCAAAAAATAATTTTTTTGCTATCGCAAATTTTAAATATCCCAGGGATTGCCTTTTCTATAGTAAATTATTCAAAAAATAATTTTATAATGTCGCAAATTGTAATTGCGCCAGGGATTGCCTTTTCTATAGTAAATTATTCAAAAAATAATTTTATACTGTCGCAAATTTTAATTACGCCAGGGATTGCCTTTTCTATAGTAAATTATTCAAAAAATAATTTTATACTGTTGCAAATTTTAATTACGCCAGGGATTGCCTTTTCTATAGTAAATTATTCAAAAAATAATTTTCAACTGTCGCAAATTTTAATTACGCCAGGGATTGCCTTTTCTATAGTAAATTATTCAAAAAATAATTTTCTACTGTTGCAAATTTTAATTGCGCCAGGGATTGCCTTTTCTATAGTAAATTATTCAAAAAATAATGTTATACTCTCGCAAATTTTAAATACGCCAGGGATTGCCTTTTCTATAGTAAATTATTCAAAAAATAATTTTCTACTGTCGCAAATTTTAATTGCGCCAGGGATTGCCTTTTCTATAGTAAATTATTCAAAAAATAATTTTTTACTGTCGCAAATTTTAATTGCGCCAGGGATTGCCTTTTCTATAGTAAATTATTCAAAAAATAATTTTTTACTGTCGCAAATTTTAAGTGCGCCAGGGATTGCCTTTTCTATAGTAAATTATTCAAAAAATAATTTTTTACTGTCGCAAATTTTAAATACGCCAGGGATTGCTTTTTCTATAGTAAATTATTCAAAAAACAATTTTCTACTGTCGCAAATTTTAATTACGCCAGGGATTGCCTTTTCTACAGTAAATTATTCAAAAAATAATTTTCTACTGTCGCAAATTTTAATTACGCCAGGGATTGCCTTTTCTATAGTAAATTATTCAAAAAATAATTTTATACTGTCGCAAATTTTAATTACTCCAGGGATTGCTTTTTCTATAGTAAATTATTCAAAAAATAATTTTTTTGCTATCGCAAATTTTAAATATCCCAGGGATTGCCTTTTCTATAGTAAATTATTCAAAAAATAATTTTATAATGTCGCAAATTGTAATTGCGCCAGGGATTGCCTTTTCTATAGTAAATTATTCAAAAAATAATTTTATACTGTCGCAAATTTTAATTACGCCAGGGATTGCCTTTTCTATAGTAAATTATTCAAAAAATAATTTTTTACTGTCGCAAATTTCAAATCCGCCAGGGATTGCCTTTTCTATAGTAAATTATTCAAAAAATAATTTTTTACTGTCGCAAATTTTAATTGCGCCAGGGATTGCCCTTTCTATAGTAAATTATTCAAAAAATAATTTTTTACTGTCGCAAATTTTAATTACGCCAGGGATTGCCTTTTCTATAGTAAATTATTCAAAAAATAATTTTCTACTGTCGCAAATTTTAAGTGCGCCAGGGATTGCCTTTTCTATAGTAAATTATTCAAAAAATAATTTTTTACTCTCGCAAATTTTAATTACGCCAGGGATTGCCTTTTCTATAGAAAATTATTCAAAAAATAATTTTATACTGTCGCAAATTTTAATTACGCCAGGGATTGCCTTTTCTATAGTAAATTATTCAAAATATAATTTTTTACTGTCGCAAATTTTAATTACGCCAGGCATTGCCTTTTCTATAGTAAATTATTCAAAAAATAATTTTCTACTGTCGCAATTTTTAATTACGCCAGGGATTGCCTTTTCTATAGTAAATTATTCAAAAAATAATTTCTTACTGTCGCAAATTTTAAATACGCCAGGGATTGCCTTTTCTATAGTAAATTATTCAAAAAATAATTTTCAACTGTCGCAAATTTTAAGTACGCCAGGGATTGCCTTTTCTATAGTAAATTATTCAAAAAATAATTTTCTACTGTCGCAAATTTCAAATCCGCCAGGGATTGCCTTTTCTATAGTAAATTATTCAAAAAATAATTTTTTACTGTCGCAAATTTTAATTGCGCCAGGGATTGCCCTTTCTATAGTAAATTATTCAAAAAATAATTTTTTACTGTTCCAAATTTTAATTGCGTCAGGGATTGCCTTTTCTATAGTAAATTATTCAAAAAATAATTTTTTACTGTCGCAAATTGTAATTGCGCCAGGGATTGCCTTTTCTATAGTAAATTATTCAAAAAATAATTTTATACTGTCGCAAATTTTAATTACGCCAGGGATTGCCTTTTCTATAGTAAATTATTCAAAAAATAATTTTTTACTGTCGCAAATTTTAAATACGCCAGGGATTGCCTTTTCTATAGTAAATTATTCAAAAAATAATTTTTTACTGTCGCAAATTTTAATTACTCCAGGGATTGCTTTTTCTATAGTAAATTATTCAAAAAATAATTTTTTTGCTATCGCAAATTTTAAATATCCCAGGGATTGCCTTTTCTATAGTAAATTATTCAAAAAATAATTTTATAATGTCGCAAATTGTAATTGCGCCAGGGATTGCCTTTTCTATAGTAAATTATTCAAAAAATAATTTTATACTGTCGAAAATTTTAATTACGCCAGGGATTGCCTTTTCTATAGTAAATTATTCAAAAAATAATTTTTTACTGTCGCAAATTTCAAATCCGCCAGGGATTGCCTTTTCTATAGTAAATTATTCAAAAAATAATTTTTTACTGTCGCAAATTTTAATTGCGCCAGGGATTGCCCTTTCTATAGTAAATTATTCAAAAAATAATTTTTTACTGTTCCAAATTTTAATTGCGTCAGGGATTGCCTTTTCTATAGTAAATTATTCAAAAAATAATTTTTTACTGTCGCAAATTGTAATTGCGCCAGGGATTGCCTTTTCTATAGTAAATTATTCAAAAAATAATTTTATACTGTCGCAAATTTTAATTACGCCAGGGATTGCCTTTTCTATAGTAAATTATTCAAAAAATAATTTTTTACTGTCGCAAATTTTAAATACGCCAGGGATTGCCTTTTCTATAGTAAATTATTCAAAAAATAATTTTTTACTGTCGCAAATTTTAATTACGCCAGGGATTGCCTTTTCTATAGTAAATTATTCAAAAAATAATTTTCTACTGTCGCAAATTTCAAATCCGCCAGGGATTGCCTTTTCTATAGTAAATTATTCAAAAAATAATTTTCAACTGTCGCAAATTTTAACTGCGCCAGGGATTGCCTTTTCTATAGTAAATTATTCAAAAAATAATTTTTTACTGTCGCAAATTTTAAATACGCCAGGGATTGCCTTTTCTATAGTAAATTATTCAAAAAATAATTTTTTACTGTCGCAAATTTTAAATACGCCAGGGATTGCCTTTTCTATAGTAAATTATTCAAAAAATAATTTTCTACTGTTGCAAATTTTAATTGCGCCAGGGATTGCCTTTTCTATAGTAAATTATTCAAAAAATAATTTTATACTGTCGCAAATTTAAATTGCGCCAGGGATTGCTTTTCTGTAGCAAATTATTCAAAAAATAATTTTATACTGTCGCAAATTTTAATTACGCCAGGGATTGCCTTTTCTATAGTAAATTATTCAAAAAATAATTTTGTACTGTCGCAAATTTTAATTACGCCAGGGATTGCCTTTTCTATAGTAAATTATTCAAAAAATAATTTTCTACTGTCGCAAATTTTAATTACGCCAGGGATTGCCTTTTCTATAGTAAATTATTCAAAAAAATAATTTTATACTGTCGCAGATTTTAATTACGCCAGGGATTGCCTTTTCTATAGTAAATTATTCAAAAAATAATTTTCTAATGTCGCAAATTTTAATTACGCCAGGGATTGCCTTTTCTATAGTAAATTATTCAAAAAATAATTTTCTACTGTCGCAAATTTTAATTGCGCCAAGGATTGCCTTTTCTATAGTAAATTATTCAAAAAATAATTTTTTACTGTCGCAAATTTTAATTACGCCAGGGATTGCCTTTTCTATAGTAAATTATTCAAAAAATAATTTTATACTGTCGCAAATTTTAATTACGCAGGGATTGCCTTTTCTATAGTAAATTATTCAAAAAATAATTTTCAACTGTCGCAAATTTTAATTACGCCAGGGATTGCCTTTTCTATAGTAAATTATTCAAAAAATAATTTTCTACTGTTGCAAATTTTAATTGCCCCAGGGATTGCCTTTTCTATAGTAAATTATTCAAAAAATAATTTTATACTGTCACAAATTTTAAATACGCCAGGGATTGCCTTTTCTATAGTAAATTATTCAAAAAATAATTTTCTACTGTCGCAAATTTTAATTACGCCAGGGATTGCCTTTTCTATAGTAAATTATTCAAAAAATAATTTTCTACTGTCGCAAATTTTAATTACGCCAGGGATTGACTTTTCTATAGTAAATTATTCAAAAAATAATTTTCTACTGTCGCAAATTTTAATTGCGCCAGGGATTGCCTTTTCTATAGTAAATTATTCAAAAAATAATTTTTTACTGTCGCAAATTTTAATTACGCCAGGGATTGCCTATTCTATAGTAAATTATTCAAAAAATAATTTCTTACTGTCGCAAATTTTAATTGCGCCAGGGATTGCCTTTTCTATAGTAAATTATTCAAAAAATAATTTTATACTGTCGCAAATTTTAATTACGCCAGGGATTGCCTTTTCTATAGTAAATTATTCAAAAAATAATTTTATACTGTCGCAAATTTTAATTACGCCAGGGATTGCCTTTTCTATAGTAAATTATTCAAAAAATAATTTTCAACTGTCGCAAATTTTAATTACGCCAGGGATTGCCTTTTCTATAGTAAATTATTCAAAAAATAATTTTCTACTGTTGCAAATTTTAATTGCGCCAGGGATTGCATTTTCTATAGTAAATTATTCAAAAAATAATGTTATACTCTCGCAAATTTTAAATACGCCAGGGATTGCCTTTTCTATAGTAAATTATTCAAAAAATAATTTTCTACTGTCGCAAATTTTAATTGCGCCAGGGATTGCCTTTTCAATAGTAAATTATTCAAAAAATAATTTTTTACTGTCGCAAATTTTAATTGCGCCAGGGATTGCCTTTTCTATAGTAAATTATTCAAAAAATAATTTTTTACTGTCGCAAATTTTAAGTGCGCCAGGGATTGCCTTTTCTATAGTAAATTATTCAAAAAATAATTTTTTACTGTCGCAAATTTTAAGTGCGCCAGGGATTGCCTTTTCTATAGTAAATTATTCAAAAAATAATTTTTTACTGTCGCAAATTTTAATTACGCCAGGGATTGCCTTTTCTATAGTAAATTATTCAAAAAATAATTTTATACTGTCGCAAATTTTAATTACTCCAGGGATTGCTTTTTCTATAGTAAATTATTCAAAAAATAATTTTTTTGCTATCGCAAATTTTAAATATCCCAGGGATTGCCTTTTCTATATTAAATTATTCAAAAAATAATTTTATACTGTCGCAAATTGTAATTGCGCCAGGGATTGCCTTTTCTATAGTAAATTATTCAAAAAATAATTTTATACTGTCGCAAATTTTAATTACGCCAGGGATTGCCTTTTCTATAGTAAATTATTCAAAAAATAATTTTTTACTGTCGCAAATTTCAAATCCGCCAGGGATTGCCTTTTCTATAGTAAATTATTCAAAAAATAATTTTTTACTGTCGCAAATTTTAATTGCGCCAGGGATTGCCCTTTCTATAGTAAATTATTCAAAAAATAATTTTTTACTGTCGCAAATTTTAATTACGCCAGGGATTGCCTTTTCTATAGTAAATTATTCAAAAAATAATTTTCTACTGTCGCAAATTTTAAGTGCGCCAGGGATTGCCTTTTCTATAGTAAATTATTCAAAAAATAATTTTTTACTCTCGCAAATTTTAATTACGCCAGGGATTGCCTTTTCTATAGAAAATTATTCAAAAAATAATTTTATACTGTCGCAAATTTTAATTACGCCAGGGATTGCCTTTTCTATAGTAAATTATTCAAAAAATAATTTTTTACTGTCGCAAATTTTAATTACGCCAGGGATTGCCTTTTCTATAGTAAATTATTCAAAAAATAATTTTCTACTGTCGCAATTTTTAATTACGCCAGGGATTGCCTTTTCTATAGTAAATTATTCAAAAAATAATTTCTTACTGTCGCAAATTTTAAATACGCCAGGGATTGCCTTTTCTATAGTAAATTATTCAAAAAATAATTTTCTACTGTCGCAAATTTTAAATACGCCAGGGATTGCCTTTTCTATAGTAAATTATTCAAAAAATAATTTTCTACTGTCGCAAATTTTAATTACGCCAGGGATTGCCTTTTCTATAGTAAATTATTCAAAAAATAATTTGTTACTATCGCAAGTTTTAATTTCGCCAGGGATTACCTTTTCTATAGTAAATCATTCAAAAAATAATTTTTTACTGTCGCAAATTTTAATTGCGTCAGGGATTGCCTTTTCTATAGTAAATTATTCAAAAAATAAAATTTTACTGTCGCAAATTGTAATTGCGCCAGGGATTGCCTTTTCTATAGTAAATTATTCAAAAAATAATTTTATACTGTCGCAAATTTTAATTACGCCAGGGATTGCCTTTTCTATAGTAAATTATTCAAAAAATAATTTTTTACTGTCGCAAATTTTAAATACGCCAGGATTGCCTTTTCTATAGTAAATTATTCAAAAAATAATTTTTTACTGTCGCAAATTTTAATTACGCCAGGGATTGCCTTTTCTATAGTAAATTATTCAAAAAATAATTTTATACTGTCGCAAATTTTAATTACGCCAGGGAATGCCTTTTCTATAGTAAATTATTCAAAAAATAATTTTTTACTGTCGCAAATTTTAAATACGCCAGGGATTGCCTTTTCTATAGTAAATTATTCAAAAAATAATTTTCTACTGTTGCAAATTTTAATTGCGCCAGGGATTGCCTTTTCTATAGTAAATTATTCAAAAAATAATTTTATACTGTCGCAAATTTTAATTGCGCCGGGGATTGCTTTTCTGTAGCAAATTATTCAAAAAATAATTTTATACTGTCGCAAATTTTAATTACGCCAGGGATTGCCTTTTCTATAGTAAATTATTCAAAAAATAATTTTATACTGTCGCAAATTTTAATTACGCCAGGGATTGCCTTTTCTATAGTAAATTATTCAAAAAATAATTTTCTACTGTCGCAAATTTTAATTACGCCAGGGATTGCCTTTTCTATAGTAAATTATTCAAAAAATAATTTTATAATGTCGCAGATTTTAATTACGCCAGGGATTGCCTTTTCTATAGTAAATTATTCAAAAAATTATTTTCTAATGTCGCAAATTTTAATTACGCCAGGGATTGCCTTTTCTATAGTAAATTATTCAAAAAATAATTTTCTACTGTCGCAAATTTTAATTGCGCCAGGGATTGCCTTTTCTATAGTAAATTATTCAAAAAATAATTTTTTACTGTCGCAAATTTTAATTACGCCAGGGATTGCCTTTTCTATAGTAAATTATTCAAAAAATAATTTTATACTGTCGCAAATTTTAATTACGCCAGGGATTGCCTTTTCTATAGTAAATTATTCAAAAAATAATTTTCAACTGTCGCAAATTTTAATTACGCCAGGGATTGCCTTTTCTATAGTAAATTATTCAAAAAATAATTTTCTACTGTTGCAAATTTTAATTGCCCCAGGGATTGCCTTTTCTATAGTAAATTATTCAAAAAATAATTTTATACTGTCACAAATTTTAAATACGCCAGGGATTGCCTTTTCTATAGTAAATTATTCAAAAAATAATTTTCTAGTGTCGCAAATTTTAATTACGCCAGGGATTGCCTTTTCTATAGTAAATTATTCAAAAAATAATTTTCAACTGTCGGAAATTTTAATTACGCCAGGGATTACCTTTTCTATAGTAAATTATTCAAAAAATAATTTTCTACTGTCGCAAATTTTAATTACGCCAGGGATTGCCTTTTCTATAGTAAATTATTCAAAAAATAATTTTCTACTGTCGCAAATTTTAATTACGCCAGGGATTGCCTTTTCTATAGTAAATTATTCAAAAAATAATTTTCTACTGTCGCAAATTTTAATTACGCCAGGGATTGCCTTTTCTATAGTAAATTATTCAAAAAATAATTTTCTACTGTCGCAAATTTTAATTGCGCCAGGGATTGCCTTTTCTATAGTAAATTATTCAAAAAATAATTTTTTACTGTCGCAAATTTTAATTACGCCAGGGATTGCCTTTTCTATAGTAAATTATTCAAAAAATAATTTCTTACTGTCGCAAATTTTAATTGCGCCAGGGATTGCCTTTTCTATAGTAAATTATTCAAAAAATAATTTTTTACTGTCGCAAATTTTAATTACGCCAGGGATTGCCTTTTCTATAGTAAATTATTCAAAAAATAATTTTCAACTGTCGCAAATTTTAATTACGCCAGAGATTGCCTTTTCTATGGTAAATTATTCAAAAAATAATTTTCTACTGTCGCAAATTTTAATTACGCCAGGGATTGCCTTTTCTATAGTAAATTATTCAAAAAATAATTTTTTACTGTCGCAAATTTTAATTACGCCAGGGATTGCCTTTTCTATAGTAAATTATTCAAAAAATAATTTTATACTGTCGCAAATTGTAATTACGCCAGGGATTGACTTTTCTACAGTAAATTTAGCAAAAAATAATTTTTTACTGTTGCAAATTTTAATTGCGCCAGGGATTGCGTTTTCTATAGTAAATTATTCAAAAAATAATTTTATACTGTCGCAAATTTTAATTACGCCAGGGATTGCCTTTTCTATAGTAAATTATTCAAAAAATAATTTTATACTGTCGCAAATTGTAATTAGGCCAGGGATTGCCTTTTCTACAGTAAATTTTGCAAAAAATAATTTTTTACTGTTGCAAATTTTAGTTGCGCAAGGGATTGCCTTTTCTATAGTAAATTATTAAAAAAATAATTTTATACTGTCGCAAATTTTAAATACGCCAGGGATTGCCTTTTCTATAGTAAATTATTCAAAAAATAATTTTCTACTGTCGCAAATTTTAATTACGCCAGGGATTGCCTTTTCTATAGTAAATTATTCAAAAAACAATTTTTTACTGTCGCAAATTTTAAATACGCCAGGGATTGCCTTTTCTATAGTAAATTATTCAAAAAATAATTTCTTACTATCGCAAGTTTTAATTACGCCAGAGATTGCCTTTTCTATAGTAAATTATTCAAAAAATAATTTTATACTGTCGCAAATTTTAATTACGCCAGGGATTGCCTTTTCTATAGTAAATTATTCAAAAACTAATTTTCTTCTGTCGCAAATTTTAATTACGCCAGAGATTGCCTTTTCTCTAGTAAATTATTCAAAAAATAATTTTATACTGTCGCAAATTTTAATTACGCCAGGGCTTGCCTTTTCTATAGTAAATTATTCAAAAAATAATTTTATACTGTCGCAAATTTTAATTACGCCAGGCATTGCCTTTTCTATAGTAAATTATTCAAAAAATAATTTTTTACTGTCGCAAATTTTAATTACCCCAGGGATTGCCTTTTCTATAGTAAATTATTCAAAAAATAATTTTCTACTGTCGCAAATTGTAATTGCGCCAGGGATTGCCTTTTCTATAGTAAATTATTCAAAAAATAATTTTTTACTGTCGCAAATTTTAATTACGCCAGGGATTGCCTTTTCTATAGTAAATTATTCAAAAAATAATTTTCTACTGTCGCAAATTGTAATTGCGCCAGGGATTGCCTTTTCTGTAGTAAATTATTCAAAAAATAATTTCTTACTGTCGCAAATTTTAAATACGCCAGGGATTGCCTTTTCTATAGTAAATTATTCAAAAAATAATTTTCTACTGTCGCAAATTTTAAATACGCCAGGGATTGCCTTTTCTATAGTAAATTATTCAAAAAATAATTTTCTACTGTCGCAAATTTTAATTACGCCAGGGATTGCCTTTTCTATAGTAAATTATTCAAAAAATAATTTGTTACTATCGCAAGTTTTAATTTCGCCAGGGATTACCTTTTCTATAGTAAATCATTCAAAAAATAATTTTTTACTGTCGCAAATTTTAATTGCGTCAGGGATTGCCTTTTCTATAGTAAATTATTCAAAAAATAATTTTTTACTGTCGCAAATTGTAATTGCGCCAGGATTGCCTTTTCTATAGTAAATTATTCAAAAAATAATTTTATACTGTCGCAAATTTTAATTACGCCAGGGATTGCCTTTTCTATAGTAAATTATTCAAAAAATAATTTTTTACTGTCGCAAATTTTAAATACGCCAGGGATTGCCTTTTCTATAGTAAATTATTCAAAAAATAATTTTATAATGTCGCAGATTTTAATTACGCCAGGGATTGCCTTTTCTATAGTAAATTATTCAAAAAATAATTTTCTAATGTCGCAAATTTTAAATACGCCAGGGATTGCCTTTTCTATAGTAAATTATTCAAAAAATAATTTTCTACTGTTGCAAATTTTAATTGCGCCAGGGATTGCCTTTTCTATAGTAAATTATTCAAAAAATAATTTTATACTGTCGCAAATTTTAATTGCGCCGGGGATTGCTTTTCTGTAGCAAATTATTCAAAAAATAATTTTATACTGTCGCAAATTTTAATTACGCCAGGGATTGCCTTTTCTATAGTAAATTATTCAAAAAATAATTTTATACTGTCGCAAATTTTAATTACGCCAGGGATTGCCTTTTCTATAGTAAATTATTCAAAAAATAATTTTCTACTGTCGCAAATTTTAATTACGCCAGGGATTGCCTTTTCTATAGTAAATTATTCAAAAAATAATTTTATAATGTCGCAGATTTTAATTACGCCAGGGATTGCCTTTTCTATAGTAAATTATTCAAAAAATAATTTTCTAATGTCGCAAATTTTAATTACGCCAGGGATTGCCTTTTCTATAGTAAATTATTCAAAAAATAATTTTCTACTGTCGCAAATTTTAATTGCGCCAGGGATTGCCTTTTCTATAGTAAATTATTCAAAAAATAATTTTTTACTGTCGCAAATTTTAATTACGCCAGGGATTGCCTTTTCTATAGTAAATTATTCAAAAAATAATTTTATACTGTCGCAAATTTTAATTACGCCAGGGATTGCCTTTTCTATAGTAAATTATTCAAAAAATAATTTTCAACTGTCGCAAATTTTAATTACGCCAGGGATTGCCTTTTCTATAGTAAATTATTCAAAAAATAATTTTCTACTGTTGCAAATTTTAATTGCCCCAGGGATTGCCTTTTCTATAGTAAATTATTCAAAAAATAATTTTATACTGTCACAAATTTTAAATACGCCAGGGATTGCCTTTTCTATAGTAAATTATTCAAAAAATAATTTTCTAGTGTCGCAAATTTTAATTACGCCAGGGATTGCCTTTTCTATAGTAAATTATTCAAAAAATAATTTTCAACTGTCGGAAATTTTAATTACGCCAGGGATTACCTTTTCTATAGTAAATTATTCAAAAAATAATTTTCTACTGTCGCAAATTTTAATTACGTCAGGGATTGCCTTTTCTATAGTAAATTATTCAAAAA